>CM055906.1:11937632-11974150 GCA_029582155.1 Panopea generosa
ACAGACGCATATAAAACTGCGCACATAGTACAACGGTTTGTTACAGTTCTTCAATACAGAACACAGACGCTATAAAACTGCGTACATAGTACAACGGTTTGTTACAGTTCTTCAATACAGAACACAGACGCATAAAACTGCGTACATAGTACAACGGTTTGTTACAGTTCTTCAATACAGAACACAGACGCATAAAACTGCGTACATAGTACAACGGTTTGTTACAGTTCTTCAATACAGAACACAGACGCAATAAAACTGCGTACACAGTACACGGTTTGTTACAGTTTTTCCATACAGAACACAGAGGCATATAATACCATTATAACGTCGGATATATCAGGATCATCATCTGCCCTGTTCATTTATCAACGAGGTATGAGATCCAACACCAGGTATAGACTATATTTTCTTACCTGTAGTTTGACGATATTACTTTCTAAATAATAAAGTTCTTAACTTAACTTTATATTATTGATTTATTTGAAATATTTCGGCAGAACTTCGTAAAACTTTATTATTACTTTTTTTCCCGAAATATTTTGGCAAATCTTTATTATTATTCTGTTATTTTCAAAGACAATATTACTTTCTAAATAAGGTTTAAAACTTTATTATAATTTATTTATTTCGATATATTGAATCAGAACTTTATACTTATTTTTTTATTTCGAAATAAGTCTAGAATTTTATTATATTTATAGAATCGAAATAAGTTTAGAACTATTTTACGAAATATTTTGGTAGAACTTTATAATTATTTTTTTATGTTTCGATATAAATAAATAATAATTTAAGTTCTTATACTTTTTTATAAAGTATTAAAGTCATTGAAAATAGTACAATAAGAATAAAGTTCTGCAAAAATATTTGGTAAAAATAAATAATAATAAAGTTCTAAACTGATTTCGAATCAATAAATAATAATAAAGTTTAAACTAATTTCGAATCTAAACGTCTTAATCTTATTTAGAAAGTATTGAAGTCTTTGAAAATAATACAATAAGAATAAATTTCAGCCTAAATAATTCAAGTTAATCAATACTAATATTAATACTAATAAATTTTTAAACTTATTTCGATATATTTCGAAATAAATAAATGATAATAAAGTTCGACCATATTATTTCCAATCAATAAATAATAGTAAAGTTCTAAACTTATTTCGAAATAAATAAATAAAAATAAAGTTCTAAAACTTATTTAGAAAATATCAAAGTCTTGGAAAATAAAGTTCTGCCATAAAATTAAGAATAAATTAGTAATAATGAAGTTCTAAACTTATTTCGAAATAAATAATTAATAAAAAAGTTCTGCCAAAATATTTCGAAATAAATAAACAACAATAAAGCTCTAAACTTATTTCGAAATAAATAAATAAAAATAAAGTTCTAAAACTTATTTAGAAAATATCAAAGTCTTGGAAAATAAAGTTCTGCCACAAAATTAAGAATAAATTAGTAATAATGAAGTTCTAAACTTATTTCGAAATAAATAATTAATAAAAAAGTTCTGCCAAAATATTTCGAAATAAATAAACAACAATAAAGCTCTAAACTTATTTCGAAATAAATAAATAATAATAAAGTTCAAAAACTGGTTTAGAAAATATTAAAGTCTTTGAAAATATTACAATAAGAATAAAGTTCTGCCAAAATATTTAGAATCAATTAGTGATAATAAAGTTCTGAATTTATTTCGAAATAAATGAATAATAATAAAGTTCTGCTAAAATATTTCAAAATAAATGAATAACAATAAAGCTCTTAACTTATTTCGAAATAACTAGATGATAATAAAATTCTAAAGCTTATTTAGAAAGTGTTAAAATCTTCGAAAATAATACATTAAGACTAAAATTCTGCAGAAATATTTCGAATCAATAAATAATGATAAAGTTCAAAACTTATTTCGAAATACATCAGTGATAATAAACTTCTTAATCTTATTTAGAAAGTATTAATCTTTGAAAAAAAAAAATAAGAATAAAAAATCCTGCAGAAATATTTCGAAATTAATAAATAATAATAAATATATAAACATATTTCGAAATAAATAAATAATAAACCAGATTATACCATTAAGATTGATATTAACATTTTCTAAATTATTGCGCTAAATTTCTTTAAAGTATACTCTAACACCGTCGCTATAACGTTTTGTCCTACGGTTAAATTTAGGACGAGGACAATCGAAATATTCATAACCTTCAATTTTCGCATTTGCTGATTGAGAAGTCCATGTTTCAGTTAACAGCAATATGTCATAATCGGAAATAAAATTTATAAATTCACAATCGTTCAGTTTTGAGTTAATACCCTGCACATTCCATAGCAAAAAAAGATAACTGTTTCTTTCTGATTCCTATTGCACTGCACCGTCACGGACCGAATCTCCTCTAAACAACTAAAGAAACGAGGAATCGCAACTGACGCCGATCCCCAAAAAGTCAATATTTAATTAGCATAAACATATACATGTTCATCTCCATCATGATAGTACAATAATAATATATATTATAAGCCATAGTCTAACACATCCACAACGCACTCTTCACGTATAAAAATGTGTAAAGAAAATATTAAAATGTATATATATTTAAATCGTGCAATTTCTATAAACCCTTTCCCACTCGTTCTGATGGTTATGATGGTGACAATATCACGGTACACCGGTTATTTCGTAACGCAATCGCCTGCATGATCCAGATTATTGTTTACATTGCGCTAAAATTAAAAATGTCCACTATTAATGACCCCCTCCCCCCTATCCGGATCCAGGTGAATCCCGGGTTTGGGATGACGAAAGTTAGATGCGTTTATTGACGGAGAAATAGATATTGGTCAAAGACTATCGTTTCCCTTCCAGGTAACGAACGAAAGAACTTATTGTGCATCATAAATGCATTTATTCTTGGTTGAAGTTATGAAACTTTGTTAAGATTTTAATAGATATAGATCTAATTAATTTACAGTAATCGCTATAGTCTGTGTTTAATTTTTGAAGGATAAAATATATTTCTCATATTGTTTAGCTTAAAATTTATAATGATAAGTATAAAATGCATTAATTAAACGTTCATAATTAGCAACATCATTATAGCTCAGTGGTAGAATATTCGCTTCACGCTCTGGCGCCCCGGGATCGATCCTGGGACTCAATCAATTTTTTATTATTTTTTTTTATATAATCAAGAAATAACATTTTACAGTCTATTACAGAGGCATTCAGTTTAAGATATACACAGTTCATCAATAGTATTGGCGGATAATTTCGAGGACGTGATCTCTGGAAAGAACGAATCCATAAACTCTCAACTGTCTACCAGTGTGAAAAATAGTGTGCACGAAATCGGACACATATTGCGGGAGATTATAGAAACACTGGTGTTATTAGGTCAACAAAACATAGCAATCAGGGGCCACACAGAGGACAAAAGTAATTTTATGGCCAACCTTCAAAGTAAGGCAAAGAATGATGAAATTCTAGCCGACCATCTTGCCAACGTACATTAAAAAGCAAAGTATACGTCACCTGACGTATTATACAATTATGCGGCGACCAGTTATTATCTGAAATAACGGATGAATGTAAACGCTCTGGTTGTTATGCTATAATAGCAGACGAGGCCACTGACAGCGCAACAAGGGGACAGCTATCTATTTGTGTTTGGTACGTTAAAAAAGTGGAGAATAAGGAGGTCCATGAACAATTTATTGGATTTTTGACATGTATATCAATTAAAGGAACTTACTTGGCGCAATTGATTTTAACATATTTACAGGAGTGTGGCCTAGACATTCTCAAAATACGTGCGCAATGCTACAACGGAGCCTCAAATCCCATTGCTTGAACCTTTCACTAGTGCATAGCTCAAAGATCCAGTGTGTACGCACGATGATGGCAACGGTTCAGGAAGTTGCTTTCGCCTTCGACTATTCGGCAAAGCGTCTATCTGCATTTATGTATGAGCTAGCTACTAATGCAGTAACTAAGGAAACATGGATGGCCGAAGGAAGCTCAAAACACTTTGCGAGACCAGATGGATGAGCAGAGCGGACTCTCTATCTACATTCAAAACATCATTCCGTGTAGTTGTCCATGGTTTAGAACATCTTCAAGAAGACGGGGACGTGAAGGCGGGACTGTACTTGAATGCCATTCTTCAATTCCCGTTCATAGTTACACTAGTCGCTAGCGAATTAAGTTGGTCTGACCTCAATGTTACAAAAGGTACATCTCACACTATGTATGTCGTAATTATGGTAAAATGACAATATTTCATTCTGTAAATATGTTAAAAATCAGAATGATATCAGGATAAACTATTTATCTAATAGACCGTGTGATATGCGATATACCAGCATGCTTGTCACGTCCGACAGACCCGACTCTATCGCACCATACATGATACTAGTGACCGTTCACATGCACCGTTATTCAGTGAAACCATCTCACTGAATTTATGTTTTAAAAGTGACCGAATTATCCTTCTCAAAATTCCAACATGATCACATCGTCTCACTGTTTTCCCCATTTAATTCTATATAATATTTTATAAAAATGTATGATTGATTGCTACTTAAATTATGCGCATAAAAATGTACATGCGCGTAATATGCTTTGTTTTTGTGTTGATATGCCGTTAATATCATACAACCATTGATTCTAGCTTCAAATACGTTTTACTCCAGGTCGACATGGATCTGATAGAGGTAGTACGTGAGACAAAGGTAGTCATGCAGATATTTCGCGACGAGCGGGCAGACCAGCTTGTTTGGGATGCGATGTTCCAAGAGGCCACAGATATTGCATCCGAGTTCCGAGTACATTAATAGACTGTGTTCATTTCAATTTCTCAATTGCCTAACAACCATGTATGATTATACAACCAAACAACTGTACATAATATAAAATCATATATGGTCAGTTAACGATAAGAATGTAAAAGATCCTATGATTTCCTTTAAAAAAAACTACTTGCTTGACTTGGTTTGTTGTTTATTTATTACATTTATAGCGAAATGCGTATATTGATTGCTTGTGTTTAAACAGCTACAAGTCTGTGTGTGTATTTATGTGTATTTATGTTTTATCACTGACGCATGTTCATCAGAAATAACAGCAAATAAAGAAATACTTTTGAAATCTGAAAATATTAATATCTAATAAAACTATTCATATTGTTGAATGTTTGTTTGCATTGAGTTTAACGACGTTTTTCAACACTTGTTCAGTTTTATACGGCAGTCAGTTAACCTAACCATGTTTCCAGGGTTTTCTAACCAGTACTCCACACATTTTCTCTGCAAGTAACTGACAACTTTCTCACATGAGTCAAAGTGAGAAACGAATGGCGCGGGACACAATGTCTTTTGTCAAATCGTTACAAATAAATGTAGCAGGACCTGGGCTCGAACCCATGCGGGAACAACCCCATTTGACCGACAGACCTGAACACTATCCACTGCGCCACGGGGGCCCGGTGTACCAGTATTGAACAGTGTGCATTAGTGTGTATATCGGTTTCATGAAAACAATACACACCTGTACCTGTATTGAACTGTGTACATTTATTTCATGAAACCGCTTTAAATTCAAATGATCACAAAATAATGAAAACCAATCAATCAATCAATCAATATATCAATCAATATATCAATCAATATATCAATCAATCAATCAATCAGTAAATCAATATATAAATCAAGCAATAATTAATTAAGCCAATAATTCAATAAGTAAAAAAAAAATAAATAAATAAATAAAAAATAAATAAATAAACGAACGAACGAACGAACGAACGAACGAATGAATGAATGAATTTCATTCTTTAATTTAGCGTCGTTTTTGCAACAGTATGTCAGTCGTGTTATTGCGGTCAGTTAACCTAAGCGGGTTCCTATGTCTCTTACCGGCACATAGCTGTTCTTTTACAAGTAACTGACTGCTGCATCACCTGATATGAAGAAATGGAGGACGAATTACTTATAGATACAGTGTCGTAGCTCAAATCGTCACGAAGAACAAGATGCTCACCGCTTTGGGTGAACACCAAACGCCGGATCTGAAGTTGTGCGAGCTGACTAAAATATTGCGCTCTCCATTATACATGTAGTATAGAGTCGTTAACGAACCACGCAAGTGTACAAGAAGTGAATGTATTGTATGAAATGACTCTGATGGCGCTTAGATACTTGCAAATTCATTGTTAAATTTCAAGCTTAATTGGAGGATTCCCTGTATAGCATACATCATTGTAGTGAGGGTTTGATAAGGTAGACTGAAGTTAGTTAATATTCGTCTTTTGTCTTTCGGTATCTAACTGGAATCTTAATTTATCATCCTCCAATATTGCAGGGTTACATACTTAAATATCAAAAGACGAAAAACGAATATCAAACTTACTTTCAACGGTAGTCTAATAAATTGAACGTATTCTCGAGTTCCGAATCAGTACTAACTTTAGTGTGTGTTGTGCCGTAAAACATAAATGAAATTATATTGCTAGTAGCTCACAACTTCCCCTCACGATACTTGTAGAAGAAGGCGAATGAAATTTCGACACAATGTCGACCATTTAAGTTGATCGAAGCACTTTGGTTTCTCTTAAGGTGATATCACTAAATAGAAGCAGTAAGTGAACCAGTGGTTTGAGAATGACATCTTTGTAGTCGAACCAGAGGTGCATAGTTCGATCATTCTATAGTCAAACTATATACAAATTATATACAAACTATTGACACCATGGTCGCTGGTTGAACTATATACAAACTATACACAAACTATATACAATCTATATAAAAACTATATACAAACTAAATACAAACTATATACAAACTATAGACACCATGGTCGCTGATTGAACTATATACAAAATATAGACACCATAGTCGTTGGTTGGACTATAAACAAACTATAGACACCATGGTCGCTGGTTGGACTATATACAAAATATAGACATCACGGTCGCTGCTTGGACTATGTACAAACTATAGACACCACGGTCGCTGGTTGAACTATATACAAAATATAGACACCAAGGTCGCTGCTTGGACTATGTACAAACTATAGACACCACGGTCGCTGGTTGAACTATAGACAAAATATAGACACCAAGGTCGCTGCTTGGACTATGTACAAACTATAGACACCACGGTCGCTGGTTGAACTATATACAAAATATAGACACCAAGGTCGCTGCTTGGACTATGTACAAACTATAGACACCACGGTCGCTGGTTGAACTATAGACAAACTATAGACACCACGGTCGCTGGTTGAACTATAGACACACTATAAACACCATGGTGGCTGGTTGAACTATATACAAACTAAGGACACTTATGGGCGCAGGTTGGACTATAGACAAACTATAAACACCATCGTCGCTGCTTGAACTATAGACAAACTATAGACACCACGGTCGCTGGTTGAACTATAGACACACTATAAACACCATGGTGGCTGGTTGAACTATATACAAACTAAGGACACTATGGGCGCAGGTTGGACTATAGACAAACTATAAACACCATGGTCGCTGCTCGAACTATATACAAACTATAGACACCATGGTCGCTGCTTGAACTATATATAAACTATAGACACCATGGTCGCTGCTTGAACTACCTCATATTCGGTGTTTGATTGACTCATTTTGCCGAGCACATGACTTGCAAATTGTTTTTTTACAGGTACACTCCTTTAAATATTATAACATTATAATTCAAATCTCATTATCATATATGTATTTAAAGCATTTTCATTGGACAACATCAATTTTTTAAAGACTTCTATTTTCGATAAAACCCTAGAGCAGGACTACTTTTACATTTCCCGCGTAAACAAAGAAGCATCGACATTTTGATGGTCGGTTTAACAGTATACGAACTTAAATGACGTGCACAACGGATCCACGTATATTTTAATAATAAAGTACAACAAAAACAAGTTTTAGCTACAGTCCTAGCTGTTTTATTCGGTTTATTGTTTTATAGATTTGTTTGGTTCAGCGATTTAACCGGGCGCCATAATCAGATCAGAAACAATGAATTAGGTCACAAAATGTTCAGATTTGAGATGTATTTTGTACAATTGAACACAATGTTTACCGAACGTGAGTGCTAGCCGTTGACAAAACTCTCCATCAACCAATTTATTCAACACAGGAAAAATGAAATAAGAACATGTACATGTAGTTGAAGTTCAGAAGCAAACGATCGTGAGACAATGTAAATACACAAACCCTGCGTTACCTTCAGACTTTATTTGATTTGTGCGTGATTCGACATTCTTTACACATGCATAAAAAACAGAAAAAAATAATTTAATCCTATAATAATACTACATTTGTTTATTTTCCGCACTGCATTTTATACTTGCTATACAGGTTTACATCGCAGATCAACATAATTTATTGAAGAATTAAAAGCCGAATTTTGAGTTTTCGCAAGGAGATGAAGATCATTAGGCCAGTTTAATGTTCGTGAAGCCTTAAGTGCTTCTCGGCAACATTAAACTTGTCTTGTGTTTTAAACCACCCGATGAAAACTCAAAATTCGGTTTCAAAGGAAGTCTATAAAAAAAACAGGCTAGAAATGTCTTTAAAACCAAATAATTATTAACATGAATAAAAAGCATCTTATTATCATGAATAAAGCAAATCCCCCAAAACGTGACAAAGTCGATATTTAAAATGGAGTGGTAAACGAAATCCCCATTCTTAAAATATACAGCACTTAGCTACTGTTTGACGTCATTCAGACTCTTTCTAAGACGAAACATTTTTACTACGTGTTAACCTGTATCAATGGCGGATCTACTCTTAAAAAATCGGCGTATGTCTCCTCCCTCCTTTACTCTCACATGCTATTAAAATGCACTATAGTTGTACTGAAAACCTGTTTGCTCGTTCAGATTTTGTGCTGCGCTCCCCTCCAAGCTGAAATCCTGGATCCACCCATGTGTATTATTTATACGTCACAAAATGTGTTGCACTTTTAAGCGGGAAATCTATTTTAGTCTAACCTAGGCGCACAGCCCAAGTTAGGAAATCCCTTTTTTATATTAGTTTGATAGGTTTAAATATATATTGTTGGCTAAACGAGGTCAGTGAGTATATACAGTCATGTTATATTAAAAAATATATATTTTAGCCAATTTTAAAAGTTTGATAAATCCTTATAAATTCCCTTTAATCCTTATAATTACATTATATTTTCCAACTATTTTAGATAAAACTATTGCGTTATTTTTGCCAATTTGACATAGAAGCAGCAAATTATACGCATTAAACCACAAAGCAAAGGTCATGAATGTAACGGCGACTTTGTCAACATACTGAATACACGCATTTGTTTGGTATCTTATGAACTTAACCGCAACGTGACTCTCACAAGAAAAAAACAGAATGGTGCAACAAATGAAATGCAAATTGATCCGATTTAGCTCTGCCCAGCTGCAAATGTTTTTCACTGAGAAATGAAATGCAGTTAATATATATAGTTCATTTAGGCTAATTGCAATAAAATGTAAATATTGAGTAATAAAGGCATCTGGTGTATAAATACAGGTCAAATAAAATGTCTAATACTAACATGCACTTGATGGTATCTTTTCTGCCTGTCTGCCTGACAGTCCGTCTGTTCGACCTATCGCCCGCCAATACGACCTTCAACACTAAAAATATTCATCCGTCCGTCCGTCCGTCCACCCGCACATCCATGTATCAATGTATCCATTCCTTCATCGTGCTTATAATACTCATGAGTAGCGCCCAGCTTTGTTCGTCCGTGCGTACAAATATATGTCACACATGTCATTCTTTCATTGTCATCAAATAATATAAATTTAGAGGTAGCCATAATATGAAACTTAGAATTTGAAACTTAAAACTTAAAAAACTTGGAAATTTAATATTTGATATTTACCAGTAAGCAATATTGATTATAGTCCAACCAGCGACCGTGGTGTTTAAAGTTTGTCTATAGTCCAACCTGCGCCCATAGTGTCCTTAGTTTGTATATAGTTCAACCAGCCACCATGGTGTCTATAGTGTGTCTGCTGTTGTATATGCAGGTATGTAAACCATAAAGGAGTGTACCTGTAAAAAAACAATTTGCAAGTCATGTGCTCGGCAAAATGAGTCAATCAAACACCGAATATGAGGTAGTTCAAGCAGCGACCATGGTGTCTATAGTTTATATATAGTTCAAGCAGCGACCATGGTGTCTATAGTTTGTATATAGTTCGAGCAGCGACCATGGTGTTTATAGTTTGTCTATAGTCCAACCTGCGCCCATAGTGTCCTTAGTTTGTATATAGTTCAACCAGCCACCATGGTGTTTATAGTGTGTCTATAGTTCAACCAGCGACCGTGGTGTCTATAGTTTGTCTATAGTTCAAGCAGCGACGATGGTGTTTATAGTTTGTCTATAGTCCAACCTGCGCCCATAGTGTCCTTAGTTTGTATATAGTTCAACCAGCCACCATGGTGTTTATAGTGTGTCTATAGTTCAACCAGCGACCGTGGTGTCTATAGTTTGTCTATAGTTCAACCAGCGACCGTGGTGTCTATAGTTTGTACATAGTCCAAGCAGCGACCTTGGTGTCTATATTTTGTATATAGTTCAACCAGCGACCGTGGTGTCTATAGTTTGTACATAGTCCAAGCAGCGACCTTGGTGTCTATATTTTGTCTATAGTTCAACCAGCGACCGTGGTGTCTATAGTTTGTACATAGTCCAAGCAGCGACCTTGGTGTCTATATTTTGTATATAGTTCAACCAGCGACCGTGGTGTCTATAGTTTGTACATAGTCCAAGCAGCGACCGTGGTGTCTATATTTTGTATATAGTCCAACCAGCGACCATGGTGTCTATAGTTTGTTTATAGTCCAACCAACGACTATGGTGTCTATATTTTGTATATAGTTCAATCAGCGACCATGGTGTCTATAGTTTGTATATAGTTTGTATTTAGTTTGTATATAGTTTTTATATAGATTGTATATAGTTTGTGTATAGTTTGTATATAGTTCAACCAGCGACCATGGTGTCAATAGTTTGTATATAATTTGTATA
Source organism: Panopea generosa (assembly GCA_029582155.1). Taxonomy (NCBI): domain Eukaryota; kingdom Metazoa; phylum Mollusca; class Bivalvia; order Adapedonta; family Hiatellidae; genus Panopea; species Panopea generosa. The sequence continues at coordinate 11,948,717 of CM055906.1, forward strand.
TAGTTTGACTATAGAATGATCGAACTATGCACCTCTGGTTCGACTACAAAGATGTCATTCTCAAACCACTGGTTCACTTACTGCTTCTATTTAGTGATATCACCTTAAGAGAAACCAAAGTGCTTCGATCAACTTAAATGGTCGACATTGTGTCGAAATTTCATTCGCCTTCTTCTACAAGTATCGTGAGGGGAAGTTGTGAGCTACTAGCAATATAATTTCATTTATGTTTTACGGCACAACACACACTAAAGTTAGTACTGATTCGGAACTCGAGAATACGTTCAATTTATTAGACTACCGTTGAAAGTAAGTTTGATATTCGTTTTTCGTCTTTTGATATTTAAGTATGTAACCCTGCAATATTGGAGGATGATAAATTAAGATTCCAGTTAGATACCGAAAGACAAAAGACGAATATTAACTAACTTCAGTCTACCTTATCAAACCCTCACTACAATGATGTATGCTATACAGGGAATCCTCCAATTAAGCTTGAAATTTAACAATGAATTTGCAAGTATCTAAGCGCCATCAGAGTCATTTCATACAATACATTCACTTCTTGTACACTTGCGTGGTTCGTTAACGACTCTATACTACATGTATAATGGAGAGCGCAATATTTTAGTCAGCTCGCACAACTTCAGATCCGGCGTTTGGTGTTCACCCAAAGCGGTGAGCATCTTGTTCTTCGTGACGATTTGAGCTACGACACTGTATCTATAAGTAATTCGTCCTCCATTTCTTCATATCAGGTGATGCAGCAGTCAGTTACTTGTAAAAGAACAGCTATGTGCCGGTAAGAGACATAGGAACCCGCTTAGGTTAACTGACCGCAATAACACGACTGACATACTGTTGCAAAAACGACGCTAAATTAAAGAATGAAATTCATTCATTCATTCGTTCGTTCGTTCGTTCGTTCGTTCGTTCGTTCGTTTATTTATTTATTTTTTATTTATTTATTTATTTTTTTTTTACTTATTGAATTATTGGCTTAATTAATTATTGCTTGATTTATATATTGATTTACTGATTGATTGATTGATTGATATATTGATTGATATATTGATTGATATATTGATTGATTGATTGATTGGTTTTCATTATTTTGTGATCATTTGAATTTAAAGCGGTTTCATGAAATAAATGTACACAGTTCAATACAGGTACAGGTGTGTATTGTTTTCATGAAACCGATATACACACTAATGCACACTGTTCAATACTGGTACACCGGGCCCCCGTGGCGCAGTGGATAGTGTTCAGGTCTGTCGGTCAAATGGGGTTGTTCCCGCATGGGTTCGAGCCCAGGTCCTGCTACATTTATTTGTAACGATTTGACAAAAGACATTGTGTCCCGCGCCATTCGTTTCTCACTTTGACTCATGTGAGAAAGTTGTCAGTTACTTGCAGAGAAAATGTGTGGAGTACTGGTTAGAAAACCCTGGAAACATGGTTAGGTTAACTGACTGCCGTATAAAACTGAACAAGTGTTGAAAAACGTCGTTAAACTCAATGCAAACAAACATTCAACAATATGAATAGTTTTATTAGATATTAATATTTTCAGATTTCAAAAGTATTTCTTTATTTGCTGTTATTTCTGATGAACATGCGTCAGTGATAAAACATAAATACACATAAATACACACACAGACTTGTAGCTGTTTAAACACAAGCAATCAATATACGCATTTCGCTATAAATGTAATAAATAAACAACAAACCAAGTCAAGCAAGTAGTTTTTTTTAAAGGAAATCATAGGATCTTTTACATTCTTATCGTTAACTGACCATATATGATTTTATATTATGTACAGTTGTTTGGTTGTATAATCATACATGGTTGTTAGGCAATTGAGAAATTGAAATGAACACAGTCTATTAATGTACTCGGAACTCGGATGCAATATCTGTGGCCTCTTGGAACATCGCATCCCAAACAAGCTGGTCTGCCCGCTCGTCGCGAAATATCTGCATGACTACCTTTGTCTCACGTACTACCTCTATCAGATCCATGTCGACCTGGAGTAAAACGTATTTGAAGCTAGAATCAATGGTTGTATGATATTAACGGCATATCAACACAAAAACAAAGCATATTACGCGCATGTACATTTTTATGCGCATAATTTAAGTAGCAATCAATCATACATTTTTATAAAATATTATATAGAATTAAATGGGGAAAACAGTGAGACGATGTGATCATGTTGGAATTTTGAGAAGGATAATTCGGTCACTTTTAAAACATAAATTCAGTGAGATGGTTTCACTGAATAACGGTGCATGTGAACGGTCACTAGTATCATGTATGGTGCGATAGAGTCGGGTCTGTCGGACGTGACAAGCATGCTGGTATATCGCATATCACACGGTCTATTAGATAAATAGTTTATCCTGATATCATTCTGATTTTTAACATATTTACAGAATGAAATATTGTCATTTTACCATAATTACGACATACATAGTGTGAGATGTACCTTTTGTAACATTGAGGTCAGACCAACTTAATTCGCTAGCGACTAGTGTAACTATGAACGGGAATTGAAGAATGGCATTCAAGTACAGTCCCGCCTTCACGTCCCCGTCTTCTTGAAGATGTTCTAAACCATGGACAACTACACGGAATGATGTTTTGAATGTAGATAGAGAGTCCGCTCTGCTCATCCATCTGGTCTCGCAAAGTGTTTTGAGCTTCCTTCGGCCATCCATGTTTCCTTAGTTACTGCATTAGTAGCTAGCTCATACATAAATGCAGATAGACGCTTTGCCGAATAGTCGAAGGCGAAAGCAACTTCCTGAACCGTTGCCATCATCGTGCGTACACACTGGATCTTTGAGCTATGCACTAGTGAAAGGTTCAAGCAATGGGATTTGAGGCTCCGTTGTAGCATTGCGCACGTATTTTGAGAATGTCTAGGCCACACTCCTGTAAATATGTTAAAATCAATTGCGCCAAGTAAGTTCCTTTAATTGATATACATGTCAAAAATCCAATAAATTGTTCATGGACCTCCTTATTCTCCACTTTTTTAACGTACCAAACACAAATAGATAGCTGTCCCCTTGTTGCGCTGTCAGTGGCCTCGTCTGCTATTATAGCATAACAACCAGAGCGTTTACATTCATCCGTTATTTCAGATAATAACTGGTCGCCGCATAATTGTATAATACGTCAGGTGACGTATACTTTGCTTTTTAATGTACGTTGGCAAGATGGTCGGCTAGAATTTCATCATTCTTTGCCTTACTTTGAAGGTTGGCCATAAAATTACTTTTGTCCTCTGTGTGGCCCCTGATTGCTATGTTTTGTTGACCTAATAACACCAGTGTTTCTATAATCTCCCGCAATATGTGTCCGATTTCGTGCACACTATTTTTCACACTGGTAGACAGTTGAGAGTTTATGGATTCGTTCTTTCCAGAGATCACGTCCTCGAAATTATCCGCCAATACTATTGATGAACTGTGTATATCTTAAACTGAATGCCTCTGTAATAGACTGTAAAATGTTATTTCTTGATTATATAAAAAAAAATAATAAAAAATTGATTGAGTCCCAGGATCGATCCCGGGGCGCCAGAGCGTGAAGCGAATATTCTACCACTGAGCTATAATGATGTTGCTAATTATGAACGTTTAATTAATGCATTTTATACTTATCATTATAAATTTTAAGCTAAACAATATGAGAAATATATTTTATCCTTCAAAAATTAAACACAGACTATAGCGATTACTGTAAATTAATTAGATCTATATCTATTAAAATCTTAACAAAGTTTCATAACTTCAACCAAGAATAAATGCATTTATGATGCACAATAAGTTCTTTCGTTCGTTACCTGGAAGGGAAACGATAGTCTTTGACCAATATCTATTTCTCCGTCAATAAACGCATCTAACTTTCGTCATCCCAAACCCGGGATTCACCTGGATCCGGATAGGGGGGAGGGGGTCATTAATAGTGGACATTTTTAATTTTAGCGCAATGTAAACAATAATCTGGATCATGCAGGCGATTGCGTTACGAAATAACCGGTGTACCGTGATATTGTCACCATCATAACCATCAGAACGAGTGGGAAAGGGTTTATAGAAATTGCACGATTTAAATATATATACATTTTAATATTTTCTTTACACATTTTTATACGTGAAGAGTGCGTTGTGGATGTGTTAGACTATGGCTTATAATATATATTATTATTGTACTATCATGATGGAGATGAACATGTATATGTTTATGCTAATTAAATATTGACTTTTTGGGGATCGGCGTCAGTTGCGATTCCTCGTTTCTTTAGTTGTTTAGAGGAGATTCGGTCCGTGACGGTGCAGTGCAATAGGAATCAGAAAGAAACAGTTATCTTTTTTTGCTATGGAATGTGCAGGGTATTAACTCAAAACTGAACGATTGTGAATTTATAAATTTTATTTCCGATTATGACATATTGCTGTTAACTGAAACATGGACTTCTCAATCAGCAAATGCGAAAATTGAAGGTTATGAATATTTCGATTGTCCTCGTCCTAAATTTAACCGTAGGACAAAACGTTATAGCGACGGTGTTAGAGTATACTTTAAAGAAATTTAGCGCAATAATTTAGAAAATGTTAATATCAATCTTAATGGTATAATCTGGTTTATTATTTATTTATTTCGAAATATGTTTATATATTTATTATTATTTATTAATTTCGAAATATTTCTGCAGGATTTTTTATTCTTATTTTTTTTTTTCAAAGATTAATACTTTCTAAATAAGATTAAGAAGTTTATTATCACTGATGTATTTCGAAATAAGTTTTGAACTTTATCATTATTTATTGATTCGAAATATTTCTGCAGAATTTTAGTCTTAATGTATTATTTTCGAAGATTTTAACACTTTCTAAATAAGCTTTAGAATTTTATTATCATCTAGTTATTTCGAAATAAGTTAAGAGCTTTATTGTTATTCATTTATTTTGAAATATTTTAGCAGAACTTTATTATTATTCATTTATTTCGAAATAAATTCAGAACTTTATTATCACTAATTGATTCTAAATATTTTGGCAGAACTTTATTCTTATTGTAATATTTTCAAAGACTTTAATATTTTCTAAACCAGTTTTTGAACTTTATTATTATTTATTTATTTCGAAATAAGTTTAGAGCTTTATTGTTGTTTATTTATTTCGAAATATTTTGGCAGAACTTTTTTATTAATTATTTATTTCGAAATAAGTTTAGAACTTCATTATTACTAATTTATTCTTAATTTTGTGGCAGAACTTTATTTTCCAAGACTTTGATATTTTCTAAATAAGTTTTAGAACTTTATTTTTATTTATTTATTTCGAAATAAGTTTAGAGCTTTATTGTTGTTTATTTATTTCGAAATATTTTGGCAGAACTTTTTTATTAATTATTTATTTCGAAATAAGTTTAGAACTTCATTATTACTAATTTATTCTTAATTTTATGGCAGAACTTTATTTTCCAAGACTTTGATATTTTCTAAATAAGTTTTAGAACTTTATTTTTATTTATTTATTTCGAAATAAGTTTAGAACTTTACTATTATTTATTGATTGGAAATAATATGGTCGAACTTTATTATCATTTATTTATTTCGAAATATATCGAAATAAGTTTAAAAATTTATTAGTATTAATATTAGTATTGATTAACTTGAATTATTTAGGCTGAAATTTATTCTTATTGTATTATTTTCAAAGACTTCAATACTTTCTAAATAAGATTAAGACGTTTAGATTCGAAATTAGTTTAAAACTTTATTATTATTTATTGATTCGAAATCAGTTTAGAACTTTATTATTATTTATTTTTACCAAATATTTTTGCAGAACTTTATTCTTATTGTACTATTTTCAATGACTTTAATACTTTATAAAAAAGTATAAGAACTTAAATTATTATTTATTTATATCGAAACATAAAAAAAATAATTATAAAGTTCTACCAAAATATTTCGTAAAATAGTTCTAAACTTATTTCGATTCTATAAATATAATAAAATTCTAGACTTATTTCGAAATAAAAAAATAAGTATAAAGTTCTGATTCAATATATCGAAATAAATAAATTATAATAAAGTTTTAAACCTTATTTAGAAAGTAATATTGTCTTTGAAAATAACAGAATAATAATAAAGATTTGCCAAAATATTTCGGGAAAAAAAGTAATAATAAAGTTTTACGAAGTTCTACCGAAATATTTCAAATAAATCAATAATAATAAAGTTAAGTTAAGAACTTTATTATTTAGAAAGTAATATCGTCTTTGAAAATAATAGAATAATAATAAAGATTTGCCAAAATGTTTCGGGGAAAAAAGTAATAATAAAGTTCTTAACTTATTTCGAAATAAATAAATAACACTAAACGTCAAAAAAAATATTCAGGAAGTATTCAGTTAAGTCTTTGAAATTAATACAATAAGATTAAAGTTCTGCCGAAATATTTCAAATAAATCAATAATAATAAAGTTCTAAATTTATTTCGATATTTTTCGAAATAAATGAATAATAATAAAGTTCTGCCAAAATATTTCCAATAAATAAATAATAATAAAGTCCTCAACTTATTTCGAAATAAATAAATAATAATAAAGTTCTGCCAAAATATTTCGTATGAATAAATTAAAATAAAGTTCTTAACTTATTTCGAATCAATAAATAATAAAGAAAGTTCTAACAATATTTCGAAATATATAAATAATAATAAAGTTCTAAACTTATTTCGAAATAAATAAATAATAATAAAGTTCTGCCAAAATATTTCCAATAAATAATAATAAAGTCCTCAACTTATTTCGAAATAAATAAATAAATTATATTAGCCAAGCGTCCAAAAGAACTAAACATAAAATAACAAGCAATTGTGTGACTCGGACGAACGCGACAAAGGGGATGTTTTGATTGGCCGGCTTGTGACAATGGCTGCATGTGGTATAGTTTATATTCGGCTCGACAGACAGATAGTATAGTGGCAATGATCACTTCATGATAAGCTGTGATTAGTGTCTCGCGAGATCATCGCCTCTGATTTTTGTGTGACGAATTATTATCAAATCAAAAGGTAAAACATACTAAAATGGCGTTTTTAAACACTTAGTGAAACTTGAATTCGTAAATACATTTTTATTAGTAGCTAGAAGACATGCTTGTAACTGTGTAATTTATTCAAAATAGTAATAACAAATAAACACTTTATTTTTTCTGAGGTCAAAGTTCAATATTAAACTTTTTTTTTTAAAAATCGTATTTAGTTTTTGATAGAATTTGATTTAAATACACATTGTTAAAAGAGAGGGTATGCTTTTTTATTTAAGTATCTATCCATTTACATGTCCCTCGCTAACAATCCTTGTATAAACTACTGATACTGCCGTCTCATAATTGTAACACGGGTTCAATCCCCGTCTTATCAGCCCATCAGTAGTACAGGCAGTATTTTCTTCATGTCTCGTAAGTTACTACGCGCTACTAAGATTAATATGGATGTGCTTTATGTAGTTTGAAATGAATGAATGAATGAATGAATGAATGAATGAATGCATGAATGAATGAATGATGAATAGGGTTTTACGGCGTACAACCCATTGTAGATTATTCGACGCCAATAGGAAGGATGATTCAAAGTTCACTCTACATGTACAAAAACAAGAAATACCATAAAAAAATCAATAAAAGAATATGCAGAACTAACCTAGAACCTTGACACCTGCAGAACTGCAAATTCAAATTCTATCTTATGACTCAAATTGTTGATTCTTAAAAGAAAATCAAGTAAAAAATGTTTAAATAATAAATAGCTAACACAAGGTGATAAATGACATCTACCGAAATCTATTCAATCTTCGAGTACAGGTACTGTTTGTAACTTTTATCATTGCACAACGAGAAGTAAATAATCTGTAAAATCAAAGGATGTAATTTTTGCTGATATAATGGAATCAAATTAAGATTTCTGGGTACTTGATGTTAAGATCGGTGTAAATGTAAGCAAATATGGGTAATAAATTCCAATTAACGATTGTAAACCTGTCGCTACCACACTTTCTCGCGTTCTTGTAATAGTTAGAATTTTATTATTTTCGTCATAAGAAATATAGGCCTTGTTTGTGATTTTTTAACTGCACGTTTCAGACAATTTTTAAGTGTTTTTTTTCACTTTTTGACTGATAATATCATTATTCGTTACACTATGTACACTAATTATAGCGGAACCGCTAAGATCATGGTCACCAAGGTGTTATTCCAAGATTGAATTTTTTATGAAATGTTATTATAATTATATTGGTGAAACGGAAGTTTGTGCAGTTTAATTGATTTAAGACAAATGTTTCGAACACTTGCATGTTAAATATGTAATCAGTTCGATCTCAAAGGCACTACAATAATTATTATGATAATGATAATGATAATGAACAAATGAATGAATGAATGAATGAATCAATGAATGAATGAATGAATGAATGAATGAATGAATGAATGAATGAATGAATGAATGAATGAATGAATGAATGAACGATGATGATGATGATGATAATGAATAAATGAATGAATGATGATGATGATGATGATGAACCTAATACCGCTATATAATCGCTAAAAATCGTTTAATTAACATGACAATTGTTTACAGAATGATTATAAAATACTTTTTTTCTTTAATACAGATATAAGTTTATCTCATTATTTATTCAACTGTGTCATTTCATTGACCTTTTATAGGTAAACAGGTCAAATATGGATTTATCTTTATGGGGCCGAAAAACAAATACAAATCTGATGTTTTTGGTACGTTTCCCACAAACTTTAGGACGCTAGCTCCAACAAGGCGTATTTCATTCCACAATAGCTAAGTTTTACCCAATTCATTGGTTATGAACAGATAATAAATATATTTATTATTTGTCAGTTAATATAACCAGTATTCAATGGGGCGGTAGGATAGTGAATAAAGTGTAAGTCGGTCATGCCAGAGGTTTGGACTAGATCCCCAGCTCGGCCTGATGCCTCTCTAAAACCCCATTCAGTACTAGTTCCAACCAGGAAGCGGTTCATATAAGCCTTGAGCTTTCTTCGCAGTCGAGCTCAAATAAATTTGTATTATATATGTATTAACCCCAAGAAGGACAATAATCGGTAATGTTGTTCGGATAGCAGCCTTGTTTATTCGGTTGCTACATACGTTATTTACATACATTTCTCAGTTAAATGTTCTTATTATTGAAACTCTAAATGACTTACAAAATAGACATTTTAAAAGTGAAAAATGTAAATGCAACGTTTGTACAACTTCTTTTACCTATGCCCAAGCACTGGTGCATTTATAAGGCAGCCAACTCAAAAAAGGTTAATGGACATATAATCCGTGACCTGAAAATTTATCAATGCAACAGACCGTACTATTAACCTTCATTAATGATACAGACGTACACACCCTGTAATGAACCTTCATTAATGACAAGGACGTATATACCGTGTACTGAACCTTCAGCAATGACTCTGACGTTTATACCATGTACTGAACCTTCATCAATGTTACGGACGTATAAACCGTGTAATAATCCTTCATTAATGATACGGACGTATATACCGTATCCTGAGCTTTTATCAACGGGAAGACGTATATACCGTGTACTGAACCTTCATCAATGTTACGGACGTATAAACCGTGTAATAATCCTTCATAAATGACACAGACGAATATGATATGGACGAATATATCGTGTCATGGGCTTCATCAATGATACGGACAATTACACCGTGTCATGAGCCTACATTAACTAAATGGACATATATACCGTGCCGTGAACCTTCATCAATGATACGGACGTATATACCGTGTCGTGAACTTTCATCAATGGCATGGACGAATATATCGTGTCATCGGCCTCATCAATGATACGGACACTTATACTTTGTCATGAACCTTCATTAATTAAATGGACGTATATACCGTGTCATGAACCTTCATCAATGATACGGACGTATATACCGTGCCGTGAACCTTCATCAATGATACGGACGTATATACCGTGTCGTGAACCTCCAACAATGATACCGACGTATAAACCGTGTCATGAACCTTCATCAATGATACGGACGTAGTTTAAACATATTTTATTGCCAAATAAACACATATTACAATATTTATCATGCATATAAGTCAAATACAATTTAAGGCAAAAGGGTCTGGCCACAAGTTCTCTCAACATTAGATTCGGCCATTCCCTTTCAACTATATTTTGCAATTTTAACGATGGTTAAGATATATTACATTCCCGGCAAGTAAATATGAATGACATAAAGTGTAGTTAATGAGAAAGTATACATGCGTACTCACGCAAACACACACGGACACACGCACACACACACACACACACACAAACACACACACACACGCACGCACACATACGCACACACGCCCGCACACACATATATACACAGACATTCACATGCAAACATACATACACGCACACACATATGAATGTATGTTGAGGTATTTACTGAAAAGCGAAAATCATTTTATTTTTTGCTTTTTTTTTTTTAAATGAAATTAAATATTAAATTATTAGAAAATATACACACACACACACATAAATGTATATAAAGTATTATCTGGTTGGTCACTGATATTCACGCGATCGGTTATGGTGTGGTAGCTGTTACAGGGTCAGGGGGAGAAAAACAAAATACTATAACTAAATTAATTATTGGAATCTTCTGGATTCGTGAATGAAAGTTTGAACACTTTCGAAGAGATTTATGTTATCTTCACATGAATGATCGTCTGATCCATATAACAGCTTTTTGACATTGAGTGGATGGAACAACCTTGTGTTTTGAAATAATTTTATTCTTTGTTGTACAAAAAGAATGCAGTTAAAAAAGTAATGTTCAGCATCTTCCACTCCATGCGTACAGATACATGTTGGATAATTTTCTATATGATTAACGTAAAGATCATGATTTAAGTTACTACAATTATTTCTTAGTCTTGCATGCTGTGCAGATAATATTCGTATACCATAGTTAAAGTGTTTTGGAACTATAACTGGATGAAAACAAGTATTTATAAGGTTTCGTTTATATATTGATAATGATGGTGCTTCCCTTAAAGCAACTGATAGTTTATTCCACAACGAAACTGTTGATGGAATGAAAGAATTTGCAAAGAGCTCAGTTCGTCTGGTAATGATATCAAGATCTTGTGAGTTTCTAAGATCGTATGCTGTTCTACTATTAACTGTATCGGGAAATAAATCTATTAAGTAGTTTGGTGTCATACCATGTTTTATTTTGTATGCCAATATCAATTTTTGATACTTTCTTCTGTCTGACAGAGATAACCAGCCAATTTCTTTATATAATTTTGAAATGGATATTGATCTTGTTGTGCCAGTAACAATTCTGGCAGCTTCATGTTGAATATTTTCGAAGTTGTCTTTCTCGTAGCAGGTACAGTTATCCCACACTACCGAAGCGTATTCTAAAATTGGGCGAATAAATGATATATAAATTTGATTAAGAGAGTCCCTACGTATTTTAAATTTAACTTTTCTCATCATGCCAAGAATTTTGGATGCAGACTGTATTATGTTTTCAATATGAGCGTGCATTTTACCATTATTACTGATTGTAAGGCCCAAGTGTTTGTGATTTTCAACAAATGTTACAGGAATATTTTCAAACAATAGTGATGGATTACGAACTTTTTTTTATGTGAATAATATTGCTTCAGTTTTCAAGGGATTGAACGTAACTAACCACTGTTTTGACCAAGCAGATAACATAATTAGATCGTGATTTATTATACCTTCAAGATCTGATATATTTGTGGCAGAGCTCGCTAAGGAAGTGTCATCTGCAAACAAACGTGCAAGACTTAATAAATTGTCTGCTATATCATTTACGTAAATTAGAAATAGTAATGGACCCAGGACAGACCCCTGCGGTACACCAGCATTGACGGTCATTGTATGAGAAGACGTATATACCGTGTCGTGAACCTCCACCAATGACACCGACGTATATACCGTGTCATGAACTTTCATCAATTATACGGACGTATATAACGTGACCTAAACTTAAACTTAAACAAAACAAAATAAAAAAATCCAAAGAACACCTCTACAAGAAAAGCATTCTTCAAGTGTTCTGTAACAGTTCCATCCTTTTTTTCTTTTTCCTTTTCTTTCTCATTGACTTTATTCTCTTCTTTATTATTTCTAGACTGATTTGCCTTTCATACGCTGTTATACTACTTGAATAAACCTTTGATATTTGTTATTGATATTATATTTTACGGGACTGGTTCCTGTAAACAATGGGCAAAACAATATATTTAGACTAAACTAATATCAGCCTAATTATATTTAAACAGTTTTGCAAAAGATGATAAGCAAAATAACCTTATTAAAATCAAAGCACTGCAGTGCTGATGGGGGCGGAGCATATAAGATGTAAAATATTGCTATTGTTTTAGACAAACAGGTCAGTTTGCATACGTTGAAGTAGAATAATCCCAATTACCTTTGATTCTTATACATTGTACAGAATCTACATGTTCTATGCTTAACGTTGACTCTTTTTCTCGAATATGTCAGAAACGTAACTGAATGGTTTGCCTCTGAAAGAGTATTTCTGCTATAGTAAAAATATTAACTCTTAAATTTGGCAAATGTCCAACTTCAAGATAGTAATTCAACTCAATGATCTTCTACTCAACTCGTGATATTTTCAGAAATACCAAGCTTTCTATATATATAAAATATCAAAGTGCTCTGAATCTAGCACGATGAATTCCACTTTGAGTATATTCATTTACTAATTTCTTTATTGATTGCAACAGTGAAACAATTCGTTTAAAAGACGAAAAGTAGAAATGTGTATTTCGACATTAATAATTGATTTTTACATTTATATTTTCAAGGGCCCTATATCACCCCGTAAACGGTACCGCACTAACCAAAATGTTATAGCGCCTATTTTTAGACATATCTGGATGTTTGCGTATTTTCGCTACGGAAACACAAATACTTTAACTCTTATATGTTTAAGTAGAAATTATCTACCGTTCCAATTATTTGAAATATGTGAAATATTTACTAAATAAAAATAAAAAAAACAGCACTGAAATTGATCAATCTCGAATTCTTTTTAGGAATACAAGTCTATTTTTAAACATTTGGGAGAAACCGCAAGTCACATGATCGACATTAGCATATCTCTGTTTTTAGAACGAGTATTGGTTGTTTATTGACATAAGCAAGGAGTATAGTTCCTTGGCATAAGGGACAGATCGAGAAAAGTTTCGTTACCGTACACATTTTTAAAATGATAGAAAAAGCGAAATCAGACTCCCGAATCAAGTAGTTATTATCTGAAGTCCTTGTCGAAATATACGACTCTTTCAATGTGCATGATGGCGATATAGTTTGTGACCTGGAATTTGATTTACAAGATGGCGTAATCTTTTGGTCACGTGACCATAGTTCAGCGCGTATTCATGCGCTTTAATTCCTTTGTGCTGATTAATGCTACAGAATATAAACTTGGAATTTATAAAATACGTAATTGTTTATAGGTATAAATCGTCGCTTTATGTTATAATATTAATGTTTTCGTTGAAATAGGAGAATCTACTGTTTAAAGTGAGTTCGAGCGCTTATCAGGGGGTGGAACTATTTGATAAGTGGCTGTTAGGTTTGCATTAACACGAAACACGGTTGTAGATTTGCGGTATTGAAAATAAAATCATGTTAGCTTTGAGAGCGGCTGCTAAAGCACCGCCCCCAAAAACAGTCGCACAAATCACGAATTCCGAATGTCTGCATAACAATAAATCGCTACTGCTTGGACGACTGGTAAACAGCGTGTCACATGTAGCGTGGGAGAAGGAGCCAAGCCTTTGTTTGGATAGAGATTTATTTGTTTGGTATTGCAGTAATAGAGCTTTTTATAATATACTAAGATTTCTACTTGTGATTTAATTATAATTAGATTTTATCGTATGCAAATGTACTTCCATTTTCACCAATAAAACAACATTGATTTAGAGATAAAGCAGTTCAGATAACATTGAAAACTGTTACAGCCTTCGTCTGTTTCAATATTTGCGAAGCGTATTATGGGGTGTGAATTAACGATGATATTACCGTAGTTATGCCAGTATAAATGACATGATTTCGCCTGGTAGCCATGTTGTAATGTTTTCCCCGATTACCTATGCTGATATGTAGGATAGACTTAAGTCGAGACATTATTATGTAAAAGCTTGGATAACAGAAGAGTGATATAAATAAAGAAAAATGAATAAAGAAAAAGACATTATGACAATATAGGCAGGCAAATGCAGCCGCAGACACAGACAGACAGACAGACAGACAGACAGACAGACAGACAGACAGGCAGGCAGGCAGGCAGGCAGGCAGGCAGGCAGTTTCTTAAATGTTCTAAAAATCTGATATCCGGTATTTGTTGAAAATGACAATAGATAAAGTGACATTGCAGTATGATTTACACACAAAAATAACATCCACATTCTTCCTAGCCTTATTTCTACGTGTATTATTATATTCATATTAAAATTGGCGGAAGTACATATATGCTTTAACCATAGTTTGTTTTTAAAAGAGGAAGGCGTTATCAACATTATGTTTAAACATTAGTGTTTTCTGCAATATATTACGGTGTAGTCAAAGTTATGCTCAAATCTAAGTGGTCTCTACAATAGAACACGGCGTAGTCAACGCTGTATTTAAACATATGTGGTCTCTACATTAGATCACGGCGTAGAAAACGCTATGCTTAAACCTAAGTGGTCTCTACTATAACGCTATGATGAAACGTAAGTGGTCTCTACAATCGAGCACGGCGTAGTCAACGCTATGCTGAAACCTAAGTGGTCTCTACAATAGATCACGGCGTAGTCAACGCTGTATTTAAACATATGTGGTCTCTACATTAGATCACGGCGTAGTCAACGCTATGCTGAAACCTAAGTGGTCACTACAAAAGAGCACAGCGTAGTCAACGCTATGCTGAAACCTAAGTGGTCTCTACAATAGAGCACGGTGTAGTCAACGCTATGCTGAAACCTAAGTGGTCTCTACAACAGAGCATGGCGTAATCAACGCTATGCTGAAACATATGTGGTCTCTACAATAGATAACGGCGTAGTCAACGCTATGCTTAAACCTAAGTGGTCTCTACTATAACGCTATGCTGAAACCTAAGTGGTCTCTACAATAGAGCACGGCGTAGTCAACGCTATGCTGAAACCTAAGTGGTCTCTACAATAGAGCACGGCGTAGTCAACGCTATGCTGAAACCTAAGTGGTCTCTACTATATACCACGGAGTAGTCAACGCTATGCTGAAACCTAATTGGTCTCTACAATAGAGCACGGCGTAGTCAACGCTATGCTGAAACCTAAATGGTCTCTACTTTATACCACGGCGTAGTCAATGCTATGCTGAAACCTAAGTGGTCTCTACAATAGATCACGGCGTAGTCAACGCTATGCTGAAACCTAAGTGGTCTCTACAAGAGATCACGGCGTAGTCAACGCTGTATTAAACATATGTGGACTCTACATTAGATCATGGCGTAGAAAACTCTATGCTGAAACCTAAGTGGTCTGTACAATAGAGCACGGCGTAGTCAACGCTATGTTGAAACGTAAGTGGTCTCTACTATATAACACGGCGTAGTCAACGCTGTGCTGAAACTTAAGTGGTCTCTACTATATACCACGGCGTAGCCAACGCTATGCTGAAACATATATGGTCTCTACAATAGATAACGGCGTAGTCAACGCTATGCTTAAACCTAAGTGGTCTTTACAAAAGATCACGGCGTAGTCAACGCTGTATTTACACATATGTGGTCTCTACATTAGATCACGGCGTAGTCAGCGCTATGCTTAAACCTAAGTGGTCTCCACTATATACCACGTAGTAGTCAACGCTATGCTGAAACCTAAGTAGTCCCTACAATAGAACACGGCGTAGTCAACGCTATGTGTAAACCTAAGTGGTCTCTACAAAAGATCGCGACTTAGTCCGCGCTATCATTCTCTACAATAGATCACTGCGTAGTCAGCGCTATGCTGAAACCTAAGTAGTCTCTACAATAGAGCACGGCGAAGTCAACGCTATGCTGAAACCTAAGTAGTCTCTACTTTAAACATATTTTATTGCTTTTTCATATACATGTGGTAGCAAAAGGGTTGGGCCACAAGTTATCCAACATTAAAATCAGCCCTTCCCAACAACATATTATTTACAGATAGGGTGTATTGCTTAAATATACGTTTCCTATGCTGATCTTAAATGAGGGGCTCCACCATGAGATAAATATTAAGATTTAATATGATTTATTGTTTATCAAAACGTTCAGTGTCTTTAATGTAAGTTTGGACATTGTTAAATATATTAATATTTTCATTTTCTGAGATATCATCACTCCCGTGTAATAAGGTTTTAACACTTAAAGGATGAAGATGACGTGTAGTATGAAAGAGATGAAGTCGATCATTTAAAAAAGAAGGACATTGCATGAAATAGTGTTCGGCGTCCTCTTTTTCATGCCCACATTTTTCACAAGTTGAAAATAGCTTTAATTTGTTAACAAATAAATCATAATTTAGGTTACTACAACCATTTCTTAAACGTGCATGAAAAATAGATAATTTACGAAGACCTGTTAAATTAAAACATGGAATTTTGGTGGGTTTAAACAGATGCTTCATAAGCTCGTGTTTGAATGATGATAGAGTTCCAGAGTTGCGTAAGTATTCCGGAAGACCATTCCAAGAAACAATACATGATGGAATAAAAGAATTTCTAAATAATTGAGTTCTAGTATTTAATAAGAATAATTACTATTATTTCTTAGATTATACGGTGTAGTTATTCCTACAGTTTCAGGAAAAATATTGTTTAAAAATTCTTGAGTTGAGCCTTTTTTTATTTTATATGCAACAATTAATATTTGATATAATCTTCTATCTTCTAAAGAAAGCCAGCCTAGTTCTTTGTACAAGTTATGAAGAGAAGTAGACCGGGTTAAACCGGTTACAATACGAGCCGCTTCATGCTGAATTTTTTCGAGATTTTCTTTTTCATATTGGGTACATCCACCCCACACTACAGATCCATATTCTAAAATAGGTCTTAGAAATGACATATAAATTTGATTAAAAGCCGTTCTGTTAACTGTAAATTTTTCTCATCATTCCTAAAACCTTTGATGCAGAGTATAAAATATTATGTTCATGCCATTTTCCATCGTTGCTTAATGTGAGTCCTAAATGTTTATGATGATCTACAAACTTGACATTGGTATTATTAAACGACAAAGAAGGATACATATTTTTTTTTAAAGTAAATAAAATGCTTCTGTTTTATTTGGATTAAAATTAACTAACCACTTTTTTGACCAATCTGAAATCATACTTAGGTCGTAATTTAAAATTCCTTCAATATCTGTTATATTAAATGCCGTGAATGCAAGAGATGTATCATCGGCAAATATTATAGTAATACTTAGTAAATGGTCGGCTATATCATTAATATAAATTAAAAAGCACAAGAGAACTGTGATACAAAGTATCACAGCGGGCCTAAAACCACTCTTTAAGAGATATAACGTTTCGCACAGTTATTTACTTTTTCACACACACACACACACACACACACACACACACACCTTTTCATCCATACAGAAGTATACTACGAGAAAATTTAGAACAAAGATGAAATGCTGAAAATTGTTGAAATACAGTATTTACAACATGTAAAACTAATCTGGAAATAAATTATTAGGAAATACTGAAGAATCGAAGGTTTTAAAAATCGCCTAAGGGGTACGAACTGGTTAGTGTACGAATAAAATAATTAGAATGCGTCTAAAATTTTACATACAAAAAGATACGAAACTACCTTCGTAATAAGTATTAAAGCAGTCTAGCAAAAAAATAGACTGTGTCTGATCTTATTTTATTTCAGTCTTCAATATCATGTACTTTCAGTATAAAATGTGAACCAATGTAAAGCAGTCTGCCAAATCCCCCAGAGGAACTTTTTAACCCCGTATTAAATAATGCGGCCCGCCTTTAGGCGGCCCGCAATAATGGCCCCAGTACAGAACCTTGAGGAACTCCAGCAGATGTTGCCTGACTGTCGGACAAACTTGAGCCTACAAAGACCTTTTGTTGACGTCCGGTTAAATAACTTTCCGTCCATTTTAGGATATCACCATTAACACCGTTTTGTTTTAGCTTAAAGAGAAGACCTTTTATCCACACACGATCAAATGCTTTGGAAACGTCGCAGAAAACCATGCATGTAAATTGACCATGTAAATTGTCTACAATAGAGCACGCCGTAGTCAGCGCTTTGTTTAAACCCAAGTGGTCTCTACTGTATACCACGCCGTAGTCAGCGCTATATTTAAACACAAGTGGTCTCTACTGTATACCACGCCGTAGTCAGCGCTATATTTAAACACAAGTGGTCTCTACTGTATACCACGCCGTAGTCAGCGCTATATTTAAACACAAGTGGTCTCTACTGTATACCACGCCGTAGTCAGCGCTATATTTAAACACATGTGGTCTCTACAATAGATCACGGCGTAGAAAACGCATTGTGGTTTGAACAATTTCTCAATATGATAGAGTCTTAATTAAACTGTTATAGAAATGTTATTATCTGGCAAAATAGGAGTTCATGACTTAGACACATACAGACATACGAACGGGCGGATGGACGGACATAACTAATATACTAACACTGACGTATGGAGACGGAATTAAGAAGTTCGACCTAAAACAAAAAAAAATCTTTTAAAAGACAGATTTGATTAATATAAGGTTCAGCTCGTTATCTAAGATGTTAAATTAATATTACCTGTTATGGATAGTACAATAACTACGTCTGATTGTAATTATATTTGAAAACTCGAACTAATTAAATTTTGTTTCGTTGAATGAACAGCTTTATAATACAGAAAACAATATTTAATAATTCTATATATAAAATATACCAAAATAAGATTGCCATAATGTATCAGTTTGCATAGCAATATTAGAATATTTCAGCGTTATTAAAATTAAGAACAAACTATTTTAAGACGAAATGAGACGAATTTTCCTGCTTTTTGTCGCATATTACGTTTTACGATCACACAAAGGAATAAAACCACTTTTATTTATAGTCGATAACAGTAAAATAGAGACAAAATTAGCTATGTTAAGCTATTAACCAACATTATAAAAAAACATTTTTCATCTTAAGGTTTAAAGTTGCGGGTACAGGTGGCAGATTTCTGCATCGCGAACAATCATCGTTATCTCGTCTGTTTCACACGATACTTGATGTTATGCTTTATTTTTTGTTTGTTAATATGTCTTTTTACAGTTTTAAACATTTGTATCGGCCAAAAGAATATTTTATCCTATTTTTTTTTTTATAAAAAAAATAAAATCTAGATCACTGATAATAATCCAAAACACGACACAAGTAAATCCAGGCCTTTCAGATTAACTGTTGGTAAATATGTAATATTGTAAGATATTCGAAATAAAATATGTTTAAACCAACTATCACCATGTAAACGAGGTTGCTCAGTGGCTAAAACAATTATAATAATGATGTTCAGAGCACATATTTAGAAAACTAGTTTGGCAGTTTGGTCAATATGGTCAATGGTTAAAATGCATGTTCATCGAAAATTAAACGGTTGCTTCCAAATTCCACGTTGCTCAATATTTAGATGGTAATGATTGTTGGTTGGCGAACTAAGTATCTTAGTGCTGAAATAGTGACGGTAAGTTAATACTGCGGTACGGCAATATTAATACACTGCATGTAAAGTGCTAAAATAGTGTTAAAAAGTAAAAACTACGGCAGTCATGCATACAGTTCATTGCACGTAAAATACTAAGCCCTTGGTGTTGTCATAAATGTATTGCATTTAAAGCACTGGAATGGCTTTACACACTGGATAGATATTTTTTTTGAATGCAGTTTAACGCCATTTTCAACACATTTCAGGTTTTATATGGCATATCCAGTTTTACCGGTGGAGGAATATCTCAGGCTGAGTCAGATAGAGTAGAACCACAGTCCTTCCGCGACCTTAGCGCTGAGAGGTAAGTGATCTTGAGACGGCGCCGTATACCACTCGACCAAGGAGAACCTACTGGATAGATACATTTCACATTAAGAATTTAAAAAATGGTGTTTGTAAACCAATACCATTACCTTGTGCTAAGTAATGACCTGCCATCGTAATATCTCTCTGTTGACAGGGACACGTAAAGTCACCGTCAAGCTGTGAGATCGCATAGAGTTCCTGACGCATAGAGCTTCCCGAGGAGCCCTATATATGCGTTGCATCCTAACGCATAGAGCTCCCTGGGAGCCTTATGCATTAAGCCTCGGCGTATAGAGCTCCCTGGGAGCCCTGTGCATTAAGCCTCGGCGTATAGAGCTCCCTGGGAGCCCTGTGCATTAAGCCTCGGCGTATAGAGCTCCTAGGGAGCCCTGTGCATTAAGCCTCGGCGTATAGAGCTCCCTGGGAGCCCTGTGCATTAAGCCTCGGCGTATATAGCTACCTGGGAGCCCTGTGCATTAAGCCTCGGCGTATAGAGCTCCCGGGGAGCCCTATGCATTAAGCCTCGGCGTATAGAGCTCCCGGGTAGCCCTATGCATTAAGCCTCGGCGTATAGAGCTCCCTTGGAGCCATATGCATTAAGCCTTGGCGTATAGAGCTCCCGGGGAACCCTATGCATAAAGCCTCGGCGTATACAGCTCCCCTGGAGTCCTATGCATTAAGCCTTGGCGTATAGAGCTCCCGGGGAACCCTATGCATTAAGCCTCGGCGTATAGAGTTCCCGGGAGCTTTATGCGTCAAATATACACATCAAATTTAAAACGGGTCTGACATTTTGTCGCTAGGGCTCCCAAATTTAAAATGATAGTCATATTGACTGTAACGTTATTTGCTAGACCCTAGACACCATCGTTATTGTAAATATGCAGTTTCTTAATGTCCATCAGTACTGTTATTCAAATCTACACTAAAACCCCACACTAGGACCATTTCCATAATAACATTCGGATTTTCTTTTATTTAATGATCATTTTGTTTAATAATAATATTGCCACCCCTTTATTTAGTATTAGGACCGCTTGTACGGCGGCAGATTAGTGTATTTTCTTTTAATCTAACTCCAGAAATTGGACCACCAGTTCATCCCGTCATTCTTTTTCATTCCTCTTTTTTCATGTGAAGGTTATTAACAAGTCATTGGTCGTTTATAAAGTGTGAACAAGGGGGCCTTTGTTGATTAGGTGTTGCTTGTTATTCAGCCTCTCGGTTACATCGGTGTCATTTTGTTTGTCCTATGTAAGAAATAGAAGATAACGATAAAATATGCTTCATGTGTGCAATGTATTAGTTAATGAGAATTCATTTTTTTTTTATGAATTAACAGCATTCAATTATACACTATAGTTGCATTGTTTATTATTGAAAGAGGTGTTGTTTTGATTTTCATCCTTCATAAAGAAATATTTAATTTTGTATAGTTCAAGAATTAAGTCACTGTTAATGGAGAAAATGATGATGAATATAATGATGATGTTGGTGATACTGATGATGATGACAATGATGATGGTGAAGACAATGTAAAAGATGAAAATAATGACAATGAAACCAACAGCAATGACAATTGTTATCGTTGTTGTTGTGGAAGAAGTGTCAGATGTTGTACTAATTCTCTAAATAATTTTAATTAATATCGAAGTCGATATATCCAATCGAAGAGCTTATGGAGCATATTGACGGGGAGCTCTATGCGTCAGAAGCTCTATGTGGTCTCACAGTGCTGTCGTAGCATCGCGTCTTCGTCATCATGCCATCGTGTTGTTGTGGCATCGCGTGGCTCTTATGATAAGCAATTCACGATGGCCCTAACCGGACATCGTAAAACACTTTTCCACATTGTGAATTACAAGCGTTTTAGGTGCATTGCAGTTGTTAGTTGTTGATGATGATGGTGATGATGATGATGATGATGATGATGATGATGATGATGATGATGATGAAAGCAATGATTATCATACAAAAACTATAGTTTGTAAACTTTATAATCATGTATGCTTTAGCTTACCTCTTCCTGTAGACTTTATATAGTATTTATATCCGGTTGTCCGCGGTGTGTGCGCGCGTGTGTATGTGTGTGTCCTGAGATAGCTTCAACCAGCTTGTTGACACATTTTATTTATCAATTTTCAAAATATGAATTATTAAACAAAAGGATATAAGGTAGATTATATATATGTAAGTGACCTCCAACGATGGTTTGACCCCAGGATAGCCTAAATATTTAAGTGCAAATAAAGAGCTGTGTTGATATCCGTTATCACCAAACATTAGCTTTACAGATTTATACCACGTTATACAGGGACAACTGCAAACTGTAAACAAACATACTAATCACGCATGCGCACTTTTAAGATCAGGGTTCTTCGAGTCCAAGTGGTCCAAAACGCTGCCATCTAATGACCAGTTACCTCACATCGCTTATGTCGTGGGTTCGAGCTTTGCTCCAAAATCCTCATGTTAGAAAGTTTGCCAGTTTTGACGAGCAGACGGTGGTTCTACTCTGATTATTCTGAGGTATTACCTAACCAATTAAATGTTGTTGTATTGTGTTTATCGTCGCTTTCAACAATTTTTCAGTCATATTGCGACGGTGTCTACTTGAGACAGTATTCTGAGCGCTGTCACAGTGGAGTATCATGCCGCAGACACATGGTATGATACCCCACCCAGTCACATTATACTGACACCCGGCCGACCAGACGTAGACCTTTTCTCTAAATGCTAAGCGTCAAGCGAGGAAGCTTCTAGTACCATTTTTAAATTATTTAGTATGACCCGGCCGGGGATTGAACCAACGACCTTCCGCATGCGAGGCGGACGCTCTTCCACTAGACCACGCTGCGGTCTCAATTAAAGTGGATAGTGTTAAACACAAATACAAATACTGTGTTGAAATAATTCCGCCATTGTTGTTATCAGCACCTTCGTCTTCTCTCAAAGCAATAGCAGATTTTCAACAAGACTAACACTGGTCATAAAGTCGCTGTTGTTTACAACATACACGGTTTTGCTTGTATTAAACTGCATTGTAACATATTATAGTGTACGCTATGAATCAGATTAGGACCCAGTCTCCAACATAACCAGGCGTACTATGTACCACTGTGCCACCGCTGCGTTCACATAGACTGTCATGACATTCTTTTATGCATTGGTGTAAAACAGTATAAATGTCTCTGACGTTTTTGTACCGAGTGTACCTTCACTTTGCAACCATGGTCCGAATACTCGCCACAGTACATGATAGTAAACAGCAGATCTACACACACTGGCCGTTTATAATAACATGGGGTGTCACCAGTGGCTATAACAAATGTTTGTCTTCTACAATATCGGTACCGATTCGTAGTCGATTTAAATTAGCTGAATAATATATTATAAAACTAATACTCGCTTCATGTGCGTACATTTATTCATATACATTAAACGCACACATATTTATATATATTAGATGCACACATATTTATATATATTTAATGCATAAATATTTATATACATTAAACGCACACATATTTGTATATATTAAACGCATATATATTTATATACATTAAATGTACCTATATTTATATACATCAAACGCGCATATATTTATATACATTAAACGCGCACATATTTATATACATTAAACGCACATGTATTTATATACATTTAACGCACATATATTTATATACATTCAAAGCACACGTATTTATATACATTAAACGCGCATATAATTACATACATTCAAAGCACACATATTTATATATATAAAACGCGCACATATTTATATACATTAAACGCATACATATTTATATATATTAAATGCACACATATTTATATACATCAAACGCACACATATTTATATACATCAAACGCACACATATTTATAAACATTAAACGCACACATATTTATATACATTCAAAGCACACATATTTATAAACATTAAATGCACACATATTTATATACATCAAACGCACACATATTTATATACATTAAACGCACACATATTTATAAACATTAAACACAAACATATCTATATACATTCAAACACACATATTTATATACATTAAACGCACACGCATTTATATACATTAAACGCACACATATTTATATACATTCAAAGCACACATATTTATATACATTAAACTTACACGTATTTATATACATTAAACGCACACATATTTATATATATTAAACGCGCACATATTTATATACATTAAACGTACACATATTTATATATATTAAATGCACACATATTTATATATATTAAACGCGCACATATGTATATACATTAAACGCATACATATTTATATATATTAAATGCACACATATTTATATACATCAAACGCACACATATTTATATACATTAAACGCACACATATTTATAAACATTAAACGCACACATATTTATATACATTCAAAGCACACATATTTATATACATTAAACGCACACGTATTTATATACATTTAACGCACAAATATTTTTATACATCAAACGCACACATATTTATATACATTAAACGCACACGCATTTATATACATTTAACGTACAAATATTTATATAAATCAAACGCACACATATTTATATACATTAAACGCACACTCATTTATATACATTGAACGCACACATATTTATATACATTAAACGCGCACATATTTATATACATTAAACGCACACTCATTTATATACATTGAAAGCACACATATTTATATACATTGAACGCGCACATATTTATATACATTAAACGCACACATATTTATATACATTAAACGCACACATATATATATACATCAAACGCACACATATTTATATACATTAAACGCACACACATTTATATTTATTAAACGCGCACATATTTATATACATTAAACGCATACATATTTATATATATTAAATGCATGCATATTTATATACATTAAACGCACACATATTTATAAACATTAAACGCACACATATTTATATACATTCAAAGCACACATATTTATATACATTAAACGCACAGGTATTTATATACATTTAACCCACACATAACTATATACATTAAACGCACACCTATTTGTATACATTAAATGCTCATATATTTATATACACTAAACAAACACATATTTATATACATCTTCGTGTGAACAGTTTAATCAACCGTCCGTCTGTTCACCATCGTGTGCAGTTGGTAATACAAACACTGTACTGTTGACACATGGAGATTAGAGCGCAGTAAGACTTTGATTAGAAATCTAAAA